>JAVVLW010002689.1:0-25000 GCA_034401795.1 Chaetoderma sp. LZ-2023a
TAGATAAATTGGCTTAATTGTTTGACTGCTGAATTCCTGTAGGCTACATTTTCAACAGGGTTTAACTCTGGATATTTGCTGAATATTTTGGAAACAATTCGACTAACATAGCCACCAACCACTTTCAGTCAAGTTGTTTTCAAAATAGTCAGCAGTGATTGTCAGTTGAAATTATTGTCTGATGGCTTGCAGCAGTCATCCAGTTAATGATAAATTAATTAAATAAATCTTTTTGAAGGCGTATGTGAATATAGTACACATGTGTATAGCATTACTATGCAGAGGGTGGACTGTCCTACTCTATAGTAAACCAGTCATCTAGGTATACTATAGGATGTGTACAGCGGCCACGTGCTGAGCTGTCAGATGGTAGGATATTTTGCTACTTATCACGCATGCGCCATACGTGTCATCATAGAAGCTCCGCCTCATAGGGTATTAATTTCATCTCAACCCAGGGAGTGAGAGTTTTACTGACAATGATTAATTCTGAAATATACTCTGATCGTTATTTAGACTTTGGACATATATCCACAAAGTATAGCCGAAAAATGGCACCCGCCTCTAAACGTAGGCCTATGTCACAGATTATTGCGTTTCTCTTCTGCCTCAGTAAGTGAAACAATAATAATAATAATAATAATAATAATAATAATAATAATAATAATAATAATAAATAAATAAAAGTTATTCCTGAGTTTACCAGCATAATGGACCTTTCCATTTTTTGCTATGCCCCGCCCATTTTGTAGCCAATCCCCGCCTACTCAACTAGCTATGCCCCGCCTACGTATTTCGTCATCGTTGCTAACGTAAACAAAATGGTGGCCTCTTCAGCGATATACCAGGCGATATTTCTATTAATTATCTACCAAATCATATGAATTTGTCATCGAAATCATTAGAAAAAGGGTTAAGATTTTATGCGGAAGGCTATATACATGATATAGATATATTTAATAAAGAAAACGTTACAGACGTGGTCGCGAAATGCTGGCTACCACATAAGATACATATTACAATCAGAAGACAGCCGACCGCAGTATCAGACGGATATTGTTCTTGCAAGGCAGGGTAAGTGGATTTAGAAAATAGACCGTAAAACAACGTTTAAAGATATTATTCTTTTTTCTTTTAAACAGAATCAGAATCTTTATTGGCACAAAATAACATATATATATTCTCACGCTCGACAAAAAGTATTATATTTGAATCATTATCTGTTTATCTGTCAGTTTGGAGATGCTTATGGGAGATAACTCGCTCTGATTATATGCTTAGTAGAGATTAACCCATTTATCATTCTTTATTAATTGAGCCAATTTCTAGGAAATTATGTTGAAAAGTTTGTCATGAAATTGTATGGATAATTGTGAATTTACAATTTAATAAACACTGTGTTGAATATTTGAAACTAATTTGACTGGGAGCTAGTCGTTGCTGCCACAAGCAGCAACATCTTCAGGTCCATTTCAAAATATTCACAGGGTGAGGGGTTTGTATGCATTTGTGTTTGAAATTTTATGACTTTCTACGATCAACATTAATAAATTTCATGACCTCCAGAAATAAATATTTATGTCCAGGACAGTCAAATTAGTTTCAAAATATTCAACAGCAGCATATTAGGCATCATACATAATTTACTATATCCAGTCGAGTGTTCGCATTAAATAACTGTAATGACTGCATATTATTTCCTCATTTATTGTGATTATCATTTTCCATGACCTATGGCAACAAGAGGCCGAAAGGCCTTAACGCTCACCTGGACCTTGGGCCTTAGTGCTCACTTGAACCATTAACATTTGAACCATTAGCATTTGAACCATTAGCATTTGAACCATTAGCATTTGAACAGACATAATACTTTAAACTCAAAACTAGCATTACATAAAACACAAAATTTAGGTTCCCATACAGCCAATATAAAATCCAGTATGGCCATCAATCCCAAAATTTCGATTGGTCAATGACATTGACAACCATGCTTTATCAAGGATCGAGTTCTCTTGAATAAATTTTAATGACCCTTAGTTATTGATGAAATTAAATCTAACGAGTTTCGGTCTGATCTGTACAGCACTTCATAAGATGTCATTTTCGAGAACAAGATAGATGGCCACTGGAACAAGATTTGAACCATTTGCATTTAAATAGACACAAGAATCCCACAGGCCTTAACGCTCACCTGGACTATTTTAATTTGAAACCCTATCAATATGTGTAGACAATACTTTTACTGGAAATTCTGAATCATATTTATCATGTTATGGTCCTTCTAGACACATCAAAATTGTGAATACGACTTCTGGAGTCTATCACCACAGAATCCTTCCTGGCAAATCTGGTAGAAATCAATCAAGCGGTTAAGGAGGAGCTGTGAGCTAAAATGATGATTTTTCATGACCTTCCAGGTTTTCAATGACCTGTATGAACCCAGTATTCAACAACTTAGGCCATCCTTAAATAATAGTTTGGTTGTCCTCTCCCGACCGACCATAAAATATCCTGCCAACTCAAAATCTTTTTTTTCTGAGTTTCCTGTGAAGAATTAATTTTATTTTCTGATATGATTATATGATTTTCTCATAAATTTTCAGAAACTCAAAGATGGCTGCCAAACACGCTAAATTTTGATTGATCTACTAGGGAATTCTTTTTGGATTATCAACTTTTCATGGACAAACTAGGTCATCCAAGATGGCCAGCAATACATTTGGCCAATCAAGCTCCCTTGAACAAACTTGGTTCAGCTCTTTGCCCAGATGATCTTTAATGACTTTTGAATCACTCCCCCAAGCGATTTTGGAGATTTTTCTAAAAATCGGCCAAAATCCAAGATAGCTACCAGCCAAATTGGCTGATCGGCTTGCTTTGAACAAACTTGGATTTCTATGCCCAAATATAAGTGAAATCGGGCTAATGGTTCTCGAGAAGACATTTCAAATTTCCTATTGCTTTAGTATGTGAGTTTTTGCTGATTGCTTTAGTATGTGAGTTTTTGCTGATTGCTTTAGTATGTGAGATTTTGGAGGGAAAACGATCCAATATGGTCACCAAGTCTTTAATCCGAGTTTCAAAATTGGAAATTGGAAATCAGCATACCCAAACACCTATATAAAACTAATTTCGGCTTCAAAATCCATCAAATTTAAATGTCCAATATGGCCACCAAGCAGTCAACATTTTGATTGGTCCACAGCAGTCATGTTTTTTATGTAACAACTGCCATTTAATTGCCCTTAGCCACTAATCTAAGGGCCACTAATCGTATCTCTCAAAGTTTGGCTCGTTCCAGTCAGCGGTTCTGGAGAAGTCGATTTCACAAAAACTATGTCATCCAAGATAGCCGCCTAACCATTTGACCAATCAAGTTATCTTGAACAAACTTGGGCCAGCGCTAGCCGCTGATATTTCATGAGTTTTGAATCGATCCCCAAGCAGATTCAGAGATCTTTAAAGATGTTTCTAAAACTTTGCTAAAATCTAAGATGGTCGCCAGTCAAATTGGCTGATCGGCTTTGTTTGAAAAACTTGGATCTCTATGCCCCTTAGGATGCTTCCTGCCAAAAATAAATGAAATCGGCCCAGTGTTTCTTGAAGTCGTTTAAAGAAAAGGCCAGGTGACATGAGGCAATAATGTACAAGGACAAGAAAATGGCCAGAAATCGGCGTGAAAATTCATCATCATTGCTTACATGATAAATAAAATGTCACACTTATTGCAATTTCACATAAAATCTATTGCACTCGTTTACTAAGTTCTCATTTGGAATTCACTAACGATTGTTTCAAACAAGATCCTATTAAGCTTGTGTCATAAATTTGACACGAAATGGCAATGAGTGTGAGACACTCTATTGATTTTGTATTTGATTGTCACTACACATTAAACTATACAATATATCAATAAATACAATTGGATATTTCATGCGACAGATTTACTTTGTAATTCAAATATCCCAGAAAATTTTGTTTTTCTACAGATTGAGTGGACATTGTTCCCACATCATTGGACTCATTAAAACTCTACAAGGTTATAAACTACACAACTATACACAGTTGCCGGAACAACCAAGCTGTACTTCGGTTCAGCAACAATGGAGTATACCACGTGGAACACAGATAAAACCAACACCCATCAACCACATCATTGTTGCCAGACCCTCAGAACACCGCAAGAGAAAGCCAGTGATATGCCAGATTGAATGTGATAAAAAGTATGTTGTATAATTAGACACATTACCAGATATCACAGATGTAAGCCTAAAAGTTCAGAACTATTCATATATCACTGCCATTAGCGAATCCATGCAAACATTATAAACCTACCTGTACCAACTGAGCCGGAAAAATGATTTGTTGAGTTTTCAATTTTTAGTTGTGAGTTCGATACTAGATACAGAAACTGCAAAATATTTTTTTTCTCCATTGGCCCCAATACTTAAGACAAAAAAGAGCCTGTACCACTGGCAGGCTAGCACCATAGAGCCCTTGCAACCCAGTTTGATTAAAATCTGTCCAGCAGTTATTCAGTCTCTTAAATGGTTTCCTGGGCATTTTTTGGAAATTCAATACAGTCATGAACAAAAACTGACCAATCAAATTTCTGCACCACATATACAAGTTCTGAAGCCTACCACACTAGGGACATTTTTTTAGAAAATTCATGATGGTCATTGGAAAAGTGGTCTAATAAGATTTCTGTGTACACGGTCAGATGTGTAATGTCATAAGGTCACCCCAGCCAGGTTTGAGGTCCAAGAGGCTAACAAGGATTAGACATTTATGGACAGACACACAAATGACTGGCATTAAGATCCATGTAAAGATGAACAAAACTTAAATTACAAAAATATGGTAACTGCAAGCTTTGGACATACAATGTAGCAATGATTTGTATATACATGTATATGACATTTGCTTTTCACATTACATACAACGTACAAAGCGGCATTCCTCAAAACCACAACAGTGACCATTTTGGCCAGCTTGACCATTAAATGGGTAAGTTCACACACAAGAGGGCTAAACAAGAGGCTCACCTGGATCATTAGCATTAGAACAAACAGATGGACGTACGACAGATGGGCGCTATGGCATAGGTTCACTTGGCCCAGGTGAGCTAACAATGACGATGTTATTTTTCAGACTCCCTAAAGTAACACCAACTGATATCCAGACATTACAGACAGTCAGAGAACACCACTGGAATACGTAATATCACAACACGTCCTAAAGGTAAACTCTCCTTTCGGTTATGTCCAGCTTGGAAGCTTAGTATCTTATCAGGTACGTTGAAATGGTGTATGGTAATGACAGAATTCCCAGGCAGTGGGCCTCAATCTTGTCAATGGAGTGAGATGTGAAACCTGGAGAATATTAAAAAATATATTTGTATTAATATATATCTACAGCTTTTTCCACCTATCAAGGTAACAATAACAAGAGACCAAGGGCCTGTGATGTTCATCTGGATGATTAGCATTTGAACCATTGGCATTTAAATAGACATGATGGGTAGTTTTTTAACAAGAGGCCAAAGGGGGCTTGTGTCATTCACCTGGAACACTGGCATTTTATGCAGAAAGGCCATAGATCCTCAAGTAGAGACCTACACTTTGTCAAAATTCTTGGTGGGTGGTTTAACCCTTTAACACTCATATCAGCCAAAAATGGCTTCTGCAGTGGTGTTGGCAAATGCCCATTTGCAGACCAAGAGATTATTTTTGAAAATTAACCAATGGAATGACTGGCTGGATAACCGAGCCAGTCATTCCAGTGCTAAATCTTCAAAAATAGTCCCCTCTTGTTCTGCAAATGGACATTTTCTATGAGAAAATTGAAATTTTATTGAATAAATTCAAGGGTTAAAGGGTTAAGCGTAGTCTTTTAAGAGTTTGGGGATATTTTTGAAGTCCAATATGGCCGTCAAACGCAGTAGATATTGATTGGTCCACGGTGGCCATGTTTATTGATGTATCAATTTCCCTTGATCAAACTTTACTGGCCCATAATCAAATCTCCCAAATTTTGACTCTATCTGTTCAATGGTTCTGAAGAAGTTGTTTTCATGAAAACTTGGTCGTCCATATGTACATAAGTTCTGAAGCATACGACTGTAGGGTCCTCCCAAACGAGTTTGCTTGAAATCGGCCATGTCGTTAATGAAGAGTAGGCTTTTAACTTTTTAACCATTTTCAAGAAATTTTCAGAAAACCTAAGATGGCCCCCAGAAATATTTACTAATCAAAATTTTCGTTAGAAGTGTCGAATCCTACCACTTAGTCTAAGTTTATTAAAAACAAGAGGCCCAAAGGGCCTGTGTCGCTCACCTGGAGCACCATCAATTTTTGTCAAAATTGTTGGTGGGTGGTTTAGCAGTCTTTTAGATGAGTTGGTGGACATTTTTGCAGGTGCAATATGGCCGCCAAACAGACTATATTTTGATTGACCCACGGCGCCCATGTTTTTTTGATGGATCAACTTCCCTTGCACAAATTTTAATGGCACAAATTTTGGCGTGATCCCTTAAGCGGTTCTGAAGGAGTCATTTTCGTGAAAACCAGGTCATCCAAGATGGTCGTCGAACCATTTGGTAAATCAAGTCCTCTTGAACAAACTTGGCTTACCTCGTAGTCTAGATGATGGGCAAATTGGCCGATCGGCTTGGTAGTTCTCGAGAAGACATTTTAAATTTCCCATTGCTTAAGCATGGGAGCATTTGACGAGAAAATTATGCAAGATGGCCGCCAAACCGTTTATCCGACAGTTTCGAATATTGCAAATTTGAGCTCAGAATACCCAAAAACATATATAGAACCAATTTTGGCCTCAAAATCCATCAAATAAATAAAAATCCAATATGTCCGCCAATCATACTACATTTTGATTGGCCCACGGCAGACAAGTTTTTTGACGGAGCAACTTCCCTTGAACAAACTTTAATGGCCCTTAGTCCCTAATCATATCTGCCAAATTTCGGCCTGATCCCTTCAGCGGTTCTGGCGAAGTTATTTTCGCTAAAACCAGGTCAACCAAGATGGCCGCCAAATTATTTGACCAATTAAGTTCCCTTGAACAAATATGGTTGAGCTCTTGCCCTAGATCATATTTCATCAGGTTTCCTTCAATCCCTCAAGTGGTTTCGGAGAAGATTTTTGAAGATGTTTCTAAAATTCAGCCAAAATCCAAGATGGCTACCGGCCTAATTGGCTTCATTTGAACAAACTTAGATCCCTATGCCCTAAGGATGCGTCCTGCCAAATATAATTGAAATTGGCCCCGCGGTTCTTGAGAAGAAGTCGTTTAAAGGAAAAGTTGACGGATGGACGATGGACGGTCACCACGACATAAGCTCACTTGGCCTTTCAGGCCAGGTGAGCTAACAAGATGGCCACTGATAAAATTGATCGTCGAAATTTGGTCAATCAAGTTCTCTCAAGCAAACTTCGTTCAGCTGTTTTCCTAGATGCTCAATCTTTCATGAGCTTTCAATTGATCGCCCAAGTCGCTTCGGCGAAGATTTTAAATTACATTAAAAAGCCCATTTTCACCAAAATATTGGACCAATAAAGGTGAATTCTTCAAACGGCAAATCTACGTATCATAACTGAGGCATGCACCAAGTTTCATAAAAATATCTGAAGCGGTTCTGTATGATATGCCGTTTACGAAATATTGTGGATGGACAGACGCAGTGATTACAATAGGGCTTCCGCACACTAATAGATACATGTAAATGTGGCCTAACTGAATTTTTTTATCTTTTACAAAGACATCCTGAAATAATGTTAGATAACAGCAAACAGACCACATTTGACTGATCTGTGGGAAAAGAGTTGGAGGAATGCAACAAGCAAAGATTTTATGTTGCAATTTTGTGTGTTAGCTGAGTATCTGCCACAGACATTTGGCTTCCAGAAGAAGCAAATGGTGGCATATTTAAGTTTATTCCAATCTCTTTAAGCTCTGCTGAAATTGTAAAACCTTTGTCTGCCATAACTGAATCACCAACATTAACGTATCCTACTTCAATCATTTTCTTGAGAAGATCGAAAAAGCCACCTTCTTTGCTGATTGCTTTATCAGATATTGAGCCTGTGAGAAGTTCAGAAACAAATATGATAGATCCATTTGGATCACAGCCCAGTAAGCATTTTAGTGTTGTAGCTGACTTGTAATTAGTATATAATTGACTTTGTAGTGCCAAGGCACGTGGAATGTGTGTTTTTATTTCAGTTCCATCAATGATAATTAATGTATTTGGAAATTCCTTTTTGAAACTGGAAGGCATATTCTGAATTATGACATCACGATGTGGCCAAATACCTAATTGTCCAAACTTTAAATACATATGAGAAATAACTGTTCTGAAAATACTACTGCTGGATTGAACAGACACTCCAAACTGTACTGTTGGGTCTTTAAGTCCAAAATTAAGAGTTAAAAATAAACAATCTTTGGGATCCAGCTTCCTGATATCCCTTCGATCATATTTCAGCTTAAAGCCTTCAGGGAAAAGAAACATAAATAGAGAAAGGAATCTTATATACGTAATTCCTGTATAGTAATTAAAGACATTTTTGACATTTTCTTTGTCTAAGACGGCTTGTACACAAAATTGTCCACCTCTCTTTTGAATCTCTTTCTTTAAATCTGCAATTTGACCATCCTTATCTCTGATTGCTTGCTTTAGGGCTTTTATTCTGGCAGTCTTTTGTTTGACAACTTCCTGATGGTGCTTCATCAAAGCATTTATTTTGAGATCTGTGTGCTGATGTGGTTCAAGTACGAAAATGCCTGAAACTGAAGGAAATTTCAATTTCCCTGAGCTCTAACAATAATTACCATTACATTACTTATTGATAACAACCACTTTAGAGGCTGTACCCTAAGACTTTAACATAAACTCCTACTGGTTCCTGAAACCGGGTACCCGCGCAAACAACCGGGTCATATGAACTGCCACTTGTTTGCATAGCATACGTAAGAGGGAATTACGCATGGGTTGCCTCTGTGTGGCGTGGAGGCGGGTCCGTAATGTAATGGTAAGTATTGTTAGATCTCCATCGATCAATACTAACCATTACATTTACTTATTGATAACACCAGATTTGATCAGTAATGTGGTGGGAAGGGGCGAGCCAGAAAATTACTTAAAGGGACGCTAATCTCATCTCAAATGTTATACTGCACGATAGATTATGGTTTATATATTCCATTTCATTCATAGCATGTCACATTCCCTTATCTGTATCATAATTATCTGCTTTGTAATATCGCGCAAATTTTGAACAGTGATTGCCACCATTTTGTCTCCTCAAGCGAGTGTAAGCGCTAATGCACAGGGTTGGCAAGTTTTGGACACTAGTGGTTTAAACTGCGGTTTAAACCATGGTTTAAACCGTCCGCCCAAAATAGGTCTTGGACACCTTAAATTGTCCAAAACTGTCCAAAACCTAAAATATTGGTATAAAAAATATTTTTCTGAAATGTAATTTTCTTAAAACAACTATATAGCATTTAGACACATACAGGTACATGTACATATTGATGGATGGTTATCTACATGTATTTTTGGATACTTTATTGCTATATATAATAATAATAATAATAATAATAATAATAATAATAATAATAATAATAATAATAATAATAATAATAATAATCTAAAAGGACACATATGATTTCAATAAATTAGGAGTCTTATTTGCTTCTTTCTATAATCCATGGGTTAATTTTTTTTCAACTTTTGTTTGTCTTAAATGTTTTAACTCTGTATATTTCGACCAGTTGTGTTAAACCCACAGAAACCCTATTTAATCAATAATGTAAACATATTAGACTACCTATGTACAGCTAGATGTTTATATTATTGAGAACTGTCTCTGTGTCTAAATCTATTTCTTGCAAAATGTTCATGGCCTATGGAAGAATCTTAAACTCATTGAGAAAATATAGTCTGCTAAGATGTTGTTTCAACAATTAACTGATGACCCTTGCTCTCTAAGGCTATTTTAGAATGCACTACTCAGTACACACATTAGCTATGTTTACATAAGTTCTTATGCAAATTTGGGATTAAGGCATTAAGCTGATAGAATATAAATTAGATTCTTCATGTTTTCATCTATCCTCAGTTAATGCTAGATATCAATTAGACAATTAGTAAAAAGATATCCTTGTGCTACATTAATCTTTGAATTCTTCTGTTGTCCTGAATATTTATGTGTTGATGGTATTTGAAATAGTTAATATGTATTTCAAAGGTGGTAGGCCTAAGGATCCAATTTGGAAGCAATTTTTGGAAGTTAATGGCAAACAAATGGCTAAGTGTAGAGAGTGTGAGTACACAGTTGTCAACAAGGTAGCAAGGATGAAAATACACTATGAGAAGCATGAGAAGTCTACTGAAAGTCCTGTTGAACAGGCTGATACAGACAGTGCAGACACACATATCAGCAAAGACATCAAGATTGTGAAGGTAAATAAAATTAATGCTTAACCCCTTGCCCTCTAATGTCAATAATTAAAAATTCTATATTTTATTGTGACTATACCAAGGAAACTAGTTTTCGTTTTTCAACAATTTTGTTGGGCGATGACAAATTTGTTGAAAATAAAAAAACAGTTTATCTTTTAATTTTATTTGAAAAATGTTTTTTGTTGACATTGGAGTGCTAGGAGTCCAATATATCGAATACATGCCTTAACCCTTTCACCGATGAATTCCTCAGCTATCATTTTCAAGGACACTATGCGGGAAAACTGCAGTATATTTTGAAACTAATTTGACTGGAAAACAAATTTACTCGTGGAATGACTGCCGCTTTTACTAAGCCAGTCATTTCAGTGAAAAGATTTCAAAAATGTGTGCTAAGTTGTGTTTATAAGTCATAATGTACAATGTAGGTAAGGTTACCATTCGCTGTAATTGTCTTGGCCGCATAGGGGTTATCAACAGGATGTCTCACCTTTAGTTCAGATACCTGAGTTAATTATTCTCTTTGCCATGCTAGTAATAGAGCCAGGTCTGATAATCTCTGATAACCACAATCACATGCTGAGCCTCTTTACAATTCAATGGTATAGGTGTGATAATTGGCCTGTGAGGGCGCTGGCTTAAGATTAGAAATAACACACAATGATCTGCTTAACCCTATACTTTCTGCAACCCAGGGTTTTCAGAAATACTCTTGCCTGAATACCTTTACTACAGTAATATTATGAAAACAATTTGGCCTACTAATTAAACCTAATTAAGCCTTTTAAGTTTTAATTGTATGTATTTGATAAAAATGTAATAATAACTCATATAATAAATGGATTTGTTTAATATAGTGCTTTTGATGCAATCTCTGATTTCTTGTTATTTTTTAATAGGATTATGATGCATAAGAGTATGGTGATAAGTCCAACATACTTTTGGACAGTTTTGGACAATTTTGGACAGTTTTGGACTGGTTTAAACCATTTAAGACAGGTTTTAGACAGGTTTTGGACAATGTCTGCTCAAAGTTAGTTTTGGACTGTCCAAAACCCAACCCTGCTAATGCATTAGATTCATTTTTATGTAACACTCATATCATTGAATATTTCGAAACCAATTTGACTAGAAGTTGTTGCTGCCTGTATGATTGCTTTCATACCGCATTGCCAAACTATAGCTGGCACCTCTATGACTGAGCGTATATCCCGAGGCAGACACGCTAGGCCTTTCCTGATTGGTTGAAAAGTAAATCATGACAGCCATCATAGTCTGTAGAAATGTAGCAACATTTAAGCTACTAACGCCTGAATATCTTTCTTTAGCGGCATCATAAAATGCCAGGTGGATATGCACGGTATTAGCAATACTAAAACTGTGATAGAGTGAATGCACTCCCATTCGTTGTTATTTGATTGTGACTCATTGGAATTTGTATTGTTGTTATGATTTGAATTCATATTGAATTAAATCAGTATTTTTATATTTTTGAAATGGGTCAATTTTTCATTTCATCCATGCTCAGTCATGCATAACGCCGTTTCTGGGGATATCAATTTTACACATTGTTCCTCTAGTCCGAGTGGTGCTGTGTGCGAATGTGTATTGCAGCCAATTATATTAAATATTAGTCTGTATTTAGGGGGCACTTACGTTTTTTTAGGTGTATATTTTCTTGGCATAGATATAAGAGTATGTACAGCTCAAAAAAAGCTTTAGCAAGGTGTGTTGATGAGATATTAGTTACAGAGAAATGAACAGACATGCTATTTCCAACATTCACTATATTTAATGGGGCATTTAGCTGAATTCCATAAAATAATATTAACCCTTTCACTGACAAACCCCTAAAATGTACATTCTTTACAATGCATGTAATATATAATCTGTTGAATATTTTGAAATTAATTTTAGTTGTAAAAACATCCTCCAGTCGAATTAATTTCAAAAAATTCAACAGTCACCATGTATGGGTGCCTTGAAAATGAGATGTGGAATTCATCGGTGAAAGGGTTAATGAAGAATTCTGAATCTCGACCCTTATCTATTCATAATACAACAATGTACAGTTTCATTTCATTATTCTGGAGCCTCTAGATTGACTGTCTGGCCAGATGTATAGACATGCAGTATCACAAACCTATATTTCACCCCAATTTCACCATTAGAAAGCTAAACCTAACACTATTTGTCTTAATCTGTCTTATTTTCAGACCAGAAACCTGAAAGAAGTAGAAGCACCTTCAACTCCATTAACATGCAATGCAGATTACCTGTAGAATTTTTGGATTTAAATAATGGGATGGAAGTCAAAGATCCAAAAGAGGTTGAATTTTTAACTAGAAAGCAGGCTACCTGTAAGTTGTGGTATGATGTTAGAGCAACCCGATTAACAGCTTCCAATTTTGGAAAGGTTTTACATCGTAGAAATGCAACCCCACCATCACTATCATTTCTAAAGGGCATTTTCCAAAAGGCCATTATAAAAGCACCTGCTTTAGATTATGGAAAAGCAAATGAGGTTAAGGCAAAGCAAGCTTACTTGGCTAAATATCCATCCCGTCACATCCATCAATGTGGATTTATAGTAAACAATGAGTTTTGTTTTTTGGGAGCTAGCCCTGATGGCAAAGTTTGTGATAATGACTGTTTTGGCATTTTGGAAGTAAAATGTCCTTACACAGCTAGAAATATGCAAATAGAAAGTGCTTGTGGACAGGTAACAGAGTTCCCAATGGAACTTAACAGTAGTGGACAGGTGTCACTAAAACGGTCACATCACCATTATGCACAAGTTCAAGGGCAGCTCATGATTACTGGAGCAGAATTCTGTGACTTTGTCATTTTTTACACAAAAGGATTTGCATGTAGAAAGGGTTAGTCCAGATGTAACCTATATGGAACTACTACTTCAGAAGTTGTCCACCTTTGTTAAACTGCATGGAAAGCCGTACCTTAATGAAAATGAAAACAAACCAATAGATGATGTGAAGGCTTCTGTTTAGATATGATAAGATCAGATGGAAAATTTATTTTCTGTCAACAAGCACGACCATTCCATTTTCACATAGATGTGTGTGGAAAGACATTTTACTTTCAAAGTTGTCCAGCATTCCTTGTCACATAAAATCGTAAAAAACACTTAGTCTTTCACAATTCAAGTATTACACATAGATGCCTATATAGCAACAGCGCCCAGTCAAATTAGTTTCAACATATTCAACAGCATGTTTGTTACATAGCAAAGACATACAATTCATACAACGTGTCGTACTATTAAGCACTTAGGACAGACTAAATCGAATCATTCATGACATAATGATCATGATGTAAGCCTACATGTCACTTAGTTGATCATGACATCATATGATGGACGGATACATTGGAAACGTCCATAGAGTACAGCTCAGAAATAACGTAAAATTCTTTTCAAGGCAAAATAAAGCATACATGTACTGTTGAAAAATTTGGATTAAATTTGATCTGAATGGCTTCCAATCAAATTAAGTCCAAAATATTCAATAGAACATTTCATACATCGTGTTCAAAATTGTACTAACTAACAACATGTTTCTGTTTATATATATATATATATATATATATATATATGTCAACGGAATATTATATTATTAGGCCATCAGTGTTGCATTTTCTGCTGTTGTTTTTCATAATTTAAGTCCAAAAATTCTGCAGATAATTTTATTTTAAATGTTGTGTTACAATAGATGTATCCAACACTTTAACCCTCGAATTTGTACAAGAAAATTCTCATAGAAAATGTCCATTTGCAGACCAAAAGAAGACTATCTACAGCCTAGGAGTAAACCAGTTAAAAAATTTTAAAATAGATGTTTTGTATGTTTTCGTGATTCAATCTTACCGTTAAATGGTTGAAATAAAAATGTGCTATTGCTCATTGCTTGCATTGAATTAGTGAGAAATGCTCAAAATAATGCATGAAAATATGTATATACAAATTTATATGACATGCTCATGAGTCATGACTATGAATGCATACACAGATTTGTGTATAAAACCATATGTTTGTTGAAACTATCATTCAAAAACACTATATACTTACAGTGTTGCTCAGTTTGAATTGAGACATCCTTGGCAGATTTCTGTTTTGTTTGGCATGTCTGGGATCTATCTGTGGCTGTAGGAAGACAGTTTTCATGGTCAGCTCCTCTGTAAATATGAATATTTCTAGTGAAATGGCAATTTATTAAGAGTAGATAAATAATACTCCACACCATACAAACTGGACAAAGGATGATGATATCAGATACATGTATGTGCATGTTGCAATGATAATCAAACCAACATATTTATATAATTTAGAAAGATTAGAGATGGAATCTATCAAGCACTCAGTCTCATTTCATTCTGAATTTCCATAAACAAGGATGTAAGACAAACATGACAACTACTGAGTATTTAATTAAAGTATTTGGATGAGGCAGCAAGAGCATAGAATTCAATTAATTGTAAAGATTGATGCTTTGACAGGATTTAAAATGTACATAGTATGAGTCCAGTAAATAGTACATGATGTGTCACAGGTGTAGTATGTAGCATGTACATACAGATAGTATGTAGCATGTACATACAGGTGGTAATCTATATCTGTAAGAGAATGTATACAGCATAGAACAGAAATACACTCAGTTATATTTAAGCAATTAGGCTTGTTTAGTTATCTTTTAATGGTCAAATTTGGTTTAAAAAATTAATATTCTCATGTAGAAAGCATGCCAAAAATTTTAAAACAGACTTCTCTTGGTATGCAAATCGACATTGCTCAATCCCACAGCTGAAGTAGATATTTTTTGGAAAGTTAACACTCGCTTGCTTAGTCTCTAAATGAACATTTTCTATGAAAGAAAGAATTTCCTGACCAAATTTGAACAATAAAGTCTGAAATGATAAATTAATTGCATTCAAAATTCTACTTGTAGTGCTGCCTAAGTCAACAGATTTCAGTCAATAAGTTTTCAAATAATTAACTAGGACTTGAAAGAAATTTCGAAAAGCAAATAAGCATTGATTTTAATTACATACAAATTAAAAGTGAGCATGTAGTAAATATCATGTTCTCTAATTTTAGCTGTGCATATGTACATGTATGTAGAATGAATGGTCAATCTGGTCTTATTTTGTAAATTTTACCAGACTGACTGCCTCAATCATGACAGTCATTCCAGTGATAAATTTAAAGAAACCTTATTTTGCCTGCAAATGTACATGAATTCACTAAGAGAAATCTTTATTATTAACCCTTTAACCCTCGAATTTGTTCAAGAATATTTCAATTTTGTCATAGAAAATGCCCATGTTCAGATCAAGAAGACTACTTTTGAAAATTTACCACTGGTATGACAAATTGTTAATTTCTAAGTTATTCTCAAAATAATCAACATGGAAATGCATATTGGTATATGGCAAAAATATAATTTTGCATGTACATGTACTTACACCTCCAAATGAGTAATATCTGCAAGAATGACATGTGATCCTCTTTTGCGCTTTGGTGGTGGTGGTTCATGATCCACACAAAAGTCTATCGGGTCAGGAATGTCTTCAGTCGGTCCATCTCCATTGGTAAAATGCTGAAACAATTGAAAGAGAACCAATATTCAAACAACATGTTCATACAGTCTCTGTCTGTCTGTAGAATGAAATTCCAAATATTTTCAATATGGTACATGTAGCTATTCAACCCAGACTGAATTCACTAGAAACTTGTTTTTATGACTTGATAGAATTGTGAATTGTTAGCTGTGTCCATTACCATAGACCTATTGATAATACTTGTGTATGTGTATGTGCAATTGTATAGAGATTTAATAACTTTGAAAACTTAGCAATAATTTCATAAAAATTTTTAAACTGAAATAACTGGTAAATAATAATAAGCCATGTACACTTGTAAACATAGTAAATGTCATACTTTTAGATGCAGAAAATAATATCCTTGAAACCTATTCACTGATCAATATCCAGTAAAGATTATCAGTGAAAAGTTATCAATGAAACCCAGGCATATTTACCATTTCTATGCAATCTATAAACCAGGGCATAATTTTGAATTTCATAAAATGTGCACAGCATGAATTGCTATGCAAATTATAAATGGCATAGGTGTCTGCAAAAATGTATAGCAATTAACTCTTTCACGGATAAATTCCCTGTATCTCAATCTCAGAGCACACAAATAGGAAAAGCTGTTGATTAATTTGAAATTAATTTGACTGGAAGCCATTGCTTCCAGTCATATTAATTTCAAAATATTCACCAGAATATGCTATACATTGTAAAGCATTTACTTTTTCAGTGATTAGTCGCTGAAAGGGTTAATGATGAAACTTATGAAAATCATTGATAAATTGCAATCGCATGAAAATTTTGCATAGCAGATACAGCTATGCATGATGCAGAATGTATAGCAGTGGCTTAAATGTGTGTAGCAAATTGAGATACGATACCAGATAAATCATGCCCTGTAACCCATATATGGGTTACCCTTTTGCATCTACAATGTGAATACTAATTACTCATTGGATTAGCTAAAATCTTTATTGCATTGCTGATCAGGTAGTTTTAAACGCAGCACTGGCAAGGGTCGAAATGATTAAAATTAGTCAACTGTTTGTTTTACCTGTCATGTAAAAGTAGTATGACCTGTTCAGCAACAGGCTACAGTTGACCGCTTATCTAAATTTTAGGGTAACAGCATGGGTCAGCTGTTGAATATTTTGAAAATACTTTAACTGGAACACATTGCTGTCTTAGGCAAATTATTCTCAAAATATTCAACAGATCTGCTGTCGTTGCCTGTCTGTCTGCCTCTTTAAATTGCGATTCAACAGAGTTTTTCATCATTGAAAGGGTTATAAAGTGCATAATTCATTCTAACTTTACTGATTTAGAGCCCACCAATTCATATAATATATTTCATAGTTGATATTTAGTAAACTTTAATCAGTCAACCCTTTACAGGTCTGTCATGTGTAGATTTTCTTTATGACCATCACCAACACAAACCACCTGTCATTGACAGGTAGACAGGAAAACATTTCCACCCCTGAATTACTACTGGTCATAATAAAATAATCCATTTTGACAGTCAATAAGAATAGGGTTACTCCCCCAAAAATTTTGACAAATTCAAATATTAATAATCTACTCTAAATCGTAACCCCATGGAAAAATGTTCTCAAATCAGGCTTGGGGTCAAATGCAAATGCATAAATTTGCATTTAAACGCATTTAACTATTTAATGTGAAGCATTTTCATTTTCATTTGCATTTGAAAAATTAAATTGCACGTATTTGCATTTGTAGATTTTCAATTTCAAGTTTTTGCATTTGCATTTGAAGATTTTCAAATATGAAGTATTTGCATTTGCATTTAAATGCTTTCAAAAGTATTTGATCCCCATCAATGCATCATGCATTAATAAAATTACGGTAACATTACTTTTATTAAAATAACGCTTAGACTTACTATAAATAACTTTATGCTTATCCACCACTTTACACTCAGGGGTTTGATCATCGTCCTGAGTTGGAGAGATCAATGTAAATAACTGCATGTATTCTACAAACTCTGGCATATATACTTGTACCAGTATTTGGTGTTTGCTTTCCTGTGCTAAGAGAAACTATTTAAATTATTTTATATTTTGAGAACAATGCGTCTAGAAGCTGTTACTGCATTAGAAAGCAACAACTTATCGAGTGGCAATAAACATAGGAAGTCTAAGCATTATCTTAACCAAAGTAATGTTACCGTTAAATTATTGATATATGATGACTATATGTAAAACCTCCATCGCTTTAAGTAATTAATATAACATTTATTGTACAATAAACATGGAATAATTGTCATTATGATTGCAATAAAGAGATAGTAATACAATCAATTTCTCATTAAGTTTTTTTAGAAATCTCCCAACAATGTTTTGCGACTTTCATTTCTGCCTACAAACTCATTAGCAATTTCACTGACACTAAGGTTGTCTGTCCTGTCCTTGTGTACATGGAGGGTCATACACCAGTTCAGCCGTTTCTGAAGCATGCTATTACGCAACCATGTTTTGATGCGTCGTAGTGCGCTGAAACTTCGGTCGCTGACAACATTTGTTGCAGGCATTATCAGTATTAGCTTAATCACTTTGATAACTTCGCTGTAGAGGTCTCTCTCATTTTTACTGAGTGACAGAATAAAATCAACCACTGATTTCCAGTGTTGTCCACCTATATTCAGTTCAGTTCTTTGGAGATTTTGATGCAGCAAAGAGAGCTGAGCTTTTAACTGCTGTGCACAGATATCACCTTTATAAGTTTCACATACATGTTCCAATAACGTTGCACATTCTTCATTATTTGAATGAGTTGCAAGAAGTGATTCAAGCGAACTGCAGGAAACTTCAATGACCCTTTCTCCGAGATCTAACAATACTCACCATTCTGTTACTTTCTGATACACAGCTGGCCTTGACAGCTGGCTCTAGGACTAGACCCAACCGCCGAGTACCCGTCTACCATAGAGCTCATATTGTTTGCATAGCCACCAAACAAGAGAAAACCATGGCTTGCCTCCGTGGGGCTGGGAGGCTGGGTCCGTAACAGAATGGTGAGTATTGTTAGATCTCGGAGAAAGGGAAATTGAAATTTCCTGCATTCTCCTTCGATCAATACTCACCATTCTGTTACTTTCTGATATACACCAGATTTGTTCAGTAACCTGCTGGGAAGGGGCAAGCCATAAATGCTACTTTTTCCCCTTGGAGAAAGGTTTTAGACTTAACACTTGACTAACGGAGACCTAAAAGGACCGTCAAGTTATCGAAACCGAATCACATTCGCGTCACTGCCCCCCCCCACTCTTTTTTCTCCTAAGAAAAGGGAGAGAACTCACGAACATGTATCTCGCCTGAAACACAAATATGCCAAGAGGGTTAACTGCTCCTTGCATATCCACATGTATTAGCCTCGGAATGAGCATGAATATATAAGATGAATGAACATGATATATAGACATAATACAAAAAACTCTCACTAATGAATTACCTTATGATAACTGGACTTCAGACGTACCACCTCCAACCATTCACTTGTCCGGCCATCAGTGACACAATCTGGTTGTCATCCTCACGCTCGACCATGCCTGCTTTAGGTTCTTTTCTAACCGAAGCGAAAAAATGGTGAAGAGCAGTGTGGCCACTTAACTATCGCCTCAAAACAGCTAAAGCGAGTGGATTGGCCGAGTCTGACACATCCCTCATATAGTAATCCGTAAATGAGGACTCACAGTGCCATTGTGCAACGGCCATGATGTCCTCTAACGGAACACCACTGTAAAGGGCGGTCGAGGCGGCTATTCCTCGAACATCGTGTGCCCTTACGCCTTGCACCTGGTGCCCAGTCGCCATCTCATGAGTAGTCTGAATGCATTCGACTACCCAACGAGAGATAGTATCCATGGATGCGGCGCCATAAGGCTTCTTATGACAGATCCATAGATGTCTATCGTTCGACCGTAACGAGTCAGTCCGTTTCTTGTACTGAGTCAAAGCACGGACCGGGCACCAGACACTGGCATCACGATCAAACCTAGTTAACTTCGGTATTATGATCGGTTTGCCGGGATATATCAAAGATTGATTCTTTGACATAAACTCTGCTCTTGGCAGAAGACACAGACCCTCTCCAGAGACAATAAATCGGCCCCTCTCTGCCGAAAGCGCATGGATCTCACTGCGCCTTCTAGCTGAGGAAGCTGCCAATAGAAAAACCGCCTTTAGAGTCAAATGCTTTAGACTAGCCGAACGCAACGGTTCGAAAGGGTGCTTGGCCAGTACATTAAGCACTAAAGATAGACTCCAGGCTGGAATGACTACCGGTTGTCTCGGTCGGAGATTGCTCATTCCCTTCACCATCACATTTAACTGGGCCACCTCTGGACTATCCCTGTTGGCTAGAGAAGGGATAACTGATGCCAAAGCTGACTTGTATCCAGCAAATGTGACGGGAGCTAGTCCTGAAAAGAACAGCTCACAGAGAAAGTCTGCTATTTGCTGAATAGTGGATTGAAAGGTATGAATACCCTTTTCTTCACACCAGTCTGCAAATCTGTTAACCTTGTTGTTATATGACTTGACGGTTGACCTCCTTCTCGCAGCCGCGATGAAATCAGCAGCTTGTCGAGAAAAGCCTTCCGACGTGGAACGTTGTTTGATAACATCCACGCAGTCAATTTGAACATTTCGGGACGCTCGTGTAGGAAGCGTCCCTTGGCCTGGGAGATTATGTTCGGAATCTCGGGCAACTGCACTGGGTTTTCCATCAGCAGATCTAGCAGATCCGTGAACCACGCCCTGCTTGGCCAATACGGCGCTATTAGCAGGACCAGACACGGTTCCTCCCTGATCTTCACCAATACCTTCGGCAGAAGGATGGTGGGTGGGTACGCGTAAGCGTGCATCCCCCTCCAGCTTATCACCAGAGCGTCTGTATCGACGGCATTTGGATCTGAAATCGGCGAGACATAAGTCATGATTTGAGCATTTTCCTTTGTGGCGAACAAGTCCACGTTGGGTTTGCCCCAATGCTCGAAGATCCTTCGTAGAACTGGAGGGTTGAGGGACCATTCTGTCGGCAGAATTCTCTGTCTGCGAGACAAAGCATCTGCCAGAATGTTTAATCGGCCAGGAATGTGAGCTGCTTTCAAAACAACCGAGTAATTCCTGCACCATTGAATCAAGTGCCACACTTTGATACAAAGTGTGGGTGACCTGGTCCCGCCTTGGCGATTTATGTATGACACTACCGTCGAATTGTCCGACCGTATCAATATCACCTTGCCCCTGATCATCGGAAGAAACTCTTCCAACGCCAGTTCCACTGCCATCATTTCCAACAGATTGATATGCAGCTGACTCTCCTGGAGAGTCCATGTGCCCGAGACCTGGTGTTCTCCCAGGCAGGCACCCCACCCTTTCAGTGATGCATCCGTGTACACGGACAGCTGGGGGCGAGGTAGGTGCAGCGAAACCCCTACTAGGAGATTCTGACGCTGTTTCCACCATAGCAAATGCGATATTATCGGCTCCAAAACTGGCACCAGTTTTGACAGGGGTTCTGTTCTCTGTTTCCACAGAGACATCAGATACAACTGGATAGGTCTTCTCATTAGAGCAGCGAACGGGATCACCTGCTCCATGGAGACCATCATACCCAGCATCTGAAGAAACCGCCTCGCCTGAATGTGGTTTCCCACTCGAAAATTCTCGAGGATGGCTAACAGAGACACCACTCTGGGCTCTGACGGGTAAACCCTGCCCTCCTCGAGATCGAATCGCATCCCCAAATAAACGAAATGTTGAGTGGGTGTCAACTCGGATTTCTCCTCGTTGACTATCCAGCCTAGATCTGAAAGTAACTTCAGAGTCAGAGCAGTATCCACGTTCAACCTGGCTGCCGAGTCTGCCTTGAGCAGCCAGTCGTCTATGTAGGTGTGTAGCGCCACATTCTCTTTTCTGAGAAACGCTGTCACCGCAAGGACCACTCTTGTGAAAACCCTCGGAGCTGTCGACAGGCCAAACGGGAGAACAGTAAACTCCCATACTTGATTCTGAAACGCAAATCTCAGAAACCTGTGCCAACTCCGGTTCATGGGAATGTGGAAATATGCATCTTTTAGATCGATCGACACACACCACATTCCCTTCCTCAATCCCGCCATTACCGATCTCGGCGTTTCCATCTGGAACCGAGGCGTATGGATAAACCAATTTAATGGCCTGAGATTGAGTATGGGTCTCCATCCCCCTGTGCTCTTGGGGACAAGGAACATGTTTGAATAGAAGCCTGGCGTGTTCCGGTTCGCTGGTTTTATTGCTCCCTTCAGAAGCAAACCCGACACTTCCTTTTGCACGGCTTCTAACTTGTCTGGCTCCCTTGGTACGGGTGTCCAGACAGGTGCCAAAGACAGATTTTGTGGCGGAAAGTCCCACCACTCCGGCATGTAACCCTGGGATAACCATCCCAGGACCAGACTGTCTGACGTCACACCTCGCCAGGCCTCGACGAAACGCATGAGCCTTCCACCCACCATAGATGCCTCGACGTCTAACGGGGTTGTCCGGCTCGCGGTCCGCTCCCCCCCCCCCTCTCTCTCTTAACGAGAGAGAGAGAGAACCATTTCGGTCTCGGCACGGCGAGTATAACTGGCACCGCTGTTCCTGTCACACAGGCGTGGTCCAGGCGGATATGAAGGGAGATCTCGTACCTTCAGGTACGATCCGCCCCCTTCTGTCCGCCCTTGGAGGACTTACCCTTACCCTTCCCCTTGCCCTTCCCGCCTCTAGGGCGTCAGGAGCAACCTTGGGGAGGGTAGGAGCCTCCACAACCTTCCTGGCTTTCTTAGCCGGCGGCGGCTGAGAAAAACCAGCTGAAGCAGAAGTCGCATCAGGCTTAGCTTTCGCCTTGCCATTCTGCTTCTTCTGCTTCTTTGGAGGTTGTCCAGCTAGCGGTTTCCCTACAGCCCCTAGTGCGTGCGCTTGCCGCACTAGCTCCAGCTATAGGTTGACCGCCAACCGATTCTGCGCGATACTGGCCGTATCCTCTAGGATGGCCCTCGCTTGGCCACCGAAGATGCTTCGCCCTGTCAGGGGCGTCCCAAGAAGACGCTCCCTGACTGCCGTAGCCGGACGCATATGGTCAATAACCATTTGCCTCCTGGATTTGGTCACACGCGCCTGCACCCTTGCCAATGCGTCCATAGACAGCACCAAGCCCTCATTCACGCACGAAAGCGCCACAGGTGGCACAGGGTGGCCTGCCCCCGCTTCAGCCCACACCGACTGAAGGAGACGATAAGAGTGGTTGACAGCACTCATAGCTGCCCTCACACCCTCGTCGCATAGGGACAGGACTTCCTCTTGGTGTACCTGGGACCTGTCCACAAGTGCCGGACCGGGGCCACCCGCTTCAGCACTCTGAACCCCCAGGACCCACCGGTCATCCTCCGTGACCGACAGCACTACACCATATCTGTCGTATTCCCCCCGCGGAATACGACACCTTGCCCGCACCTCCCTGGAGGCCACAGGGAGCTGGCCCTTGGTCGCAAGTTGCTTGCTATAAATAGCATCCAACAACTCTATGAACCGTGGATCCAGTCCCACTGACTGGATCCGGGCCGCGGGCAAGATCCCCGTCCGAATCGATGCAACCGACGGACGGGGCGCATCCTCCTCGGCTGTGGCCGAAACCACAGACGGGTCCACCCTGGCTAGCCAGGCCAGAGCCTCGGACCAGTCTACTTCCGAGGAGGAAACACCCGCAAACACGTCACCCGTTGACGCGCTCACAGGTCTACCAGCCACGGCCTCCCGGCAAGGAGCCGCGGCTGACACACCAGGCACTCCGGTACCACCCGGTTCCGCTGCCACCCCATGAACCATACCAGTCCATGAGATAGGACCGCACGGAAAACCGTACGGACCCATAGCGGACGCGGAACCGTGGCCAAACACGGGCGCCAACGGCACCCCATGTCCGACCATCGGACCGGGCGAGATAGGTGAGTACCACGCCCGGCCCTGTTCACCAGTCACCGCGCCAGCTGGTGCCAAACCAACCGACACGGAACCGGTGCCCGGTACCAGATTGGCCTCAACCACAGGCGGAGCCGCTGCCCTGGCTTGCGCCAAGCCAGACAGATGGAGGGCGGTTCCGTCCAGGACGGAATCGACCTCCATATGCTCCACCCGTGGCATCACAGGCCGCAGCAATAACTCCTCTTCGGACTCCTCGTCTTCAGACTCCGAAGAGTCGTCACCAGACGAGGAAACCGCGGAGCCGTCCTGGCGGATGGCTCCCACACCTGACGGACCGGCCACCGCTACTGGACAACCCGGAGGTGGCCACAGAGAGACAGAACCCGCCAGGCCGGAGCCAGACGGGACTGCCAGGGGGCCGTACGATACGGCCCCCTCGGTAACCAGTCCAGAACCCTGTCCAAGGACAGGGTCCGTACCAGGCATGCAGAGCAACTGGCCCCCAACCTTCGGAAGCAGTGACGACACCAGCGTGGGCAGAACGCTATGCAGAAAACCCTGCATAGCCGGACTGAACCACGCCGGCGGTGCCATCTCCGCCACCTCCAGCTGGGGACGTGGAGCGCCCCCACCGGCCGAACCGGACGCTCCACGATTTAACCTCGGACCACCTGACCCTGCGTCACACCCAGCCACATCCTTCTGGCCAAGGAACTTTACCATCATATCGACGGACCACACTGCGCACACATTACAACGATGATCAAGGTTACAGGGCGTACACCTAAAACAGACATGGTCCTTAAACACGACGCGTACAAACTTATGGCACTCGTCACATGATGGCGGGGCTGGTTTGGCCTATAAAATAAGCACAAACCTACAATAAGCAAGCGGAACGAGACACGGATGGAAGGCAGACAATTAATTTTCAAATAAA